>CAXIWW010000851.1:20000-45000 GCA_964036315.1 Acanthosepion esculentum | reverse complement strand
CCTGCTATTTATTATTATTATTATTATTATTATTTTTATTATTATTATTTTTATTGTTATTTTTTATTGTTATTTTTTATTTATTGTTATTATTTATTATTATTGTTATTGTTAATAACAACAATAATAAATAACAATAATAATGATAAATAATAACAACAATAATAAATAATAACAATAATAAATATTTATTATTGTTATTATTTATCATTATTATTTATTATTATTTATCATATTATTGTTATTATTATTCATTGTTGTTATTATTAGTATTGTTGATATTATTTATTATTATTGTTATTATTATTATTGTTACTATTATAATTATTATTATTATTATTATTAAACTTGTCATTATTTTATTCATTATTTTTATTAATTACTTATCTATTTATTCTTTATTGCCTCTTTTTTAATGTTGCTATTATTAATATTATCGTGGTTCTTATTGTTTCCGTCGTTATTAAGGATAACTTTGCTATTCATCAAGACCAATAGCACATCAATTATTATGAATTTACCAATAATAATATCACAGCTAATATTACCATTAACATAATCACAATCGTTAATATCAGATCAACTGTTATTGTTGTAAAAAATAGAAATATCATCACGGTGCCTACAGACAGAAGCTAACTTAACCCACGTGTACTAAAAGGCATGAAAGTATAAGTTCACCTAAGCCAAGATTATGAATATGGTTGCAGATGTACGAACTAACATGCATACGCCTGTATGCATGTGTGTTTCTGTATATGTGTCATCCCCAAAAATCACAGAATAAAATTTCCCCTCTACGCGACACACAACTAATCGCACATAAATAAAGCATGAATAGATCAACTTTTGAAAAACTAAACCACCTTGGCTGAATATCGCGAAAGGATGAAATCCGGGGTTACAAACTACTGTCCATTCAATCTCAACTTAAATAGAGCTCACACCATTGTCATTGGCTGTTGGTCAACTTCCAATCAAATGCGTGAAAGCGGGTTATGGTTTGCCTAATATAAGTCAGTGTCTTCAGGCTGTTAATTTAAAAGGGGGCACCTCAGAGACTGATCAGTTCTGATGTCGTCAACGTGGTGAGGGTAGTATGATGTTTGAAAGACCCGAAACCGCCCAATGATCCAAATCAGAACATCACTGACGACGCCCTCTAGCGCTAAAGAGCGTATATTCAAAGTATATATATATGTATGTATGTATGTATGTGTATGTGAGAGAGAGAGAGAGAGTGAGTGCATCTGTGCGCACGCGCGTGTGTATGTTTGTGTGCATATACCTATGTATATATGTGCGTGTACGTGCACACACATATATATATATATATATATATATATATATATATATATATATGTGTGTTTTTATGTAATAATCCATTGGTATATTATCTAAGGGAACCCTAACAATATAAAATATAAAAACTGATACACAAAAAGGGCTCAATGTATTTATTATAAGCATATAAGTTACATAATAGAGAAATCCAAAATTACCTCATAAGAATAGCTATTTCAAAAAGGTAAAATTTAACATTTAAAAAAAGAAAAGAAAAATCAGAAAAGAAAAAGAAAGAAAGGAGGCCATCATTGAAAGCACAGATATTAAGTTAACCAAAACATATATATATATACATATACATAGATATAGATATTTTTGTGCGTGTGCAAGCGATGTGATCATGTACATGTGTGTTTGTGCATGTATATAGATGCATCAAAATAGTCTCCATTCTAATAAAATGAAAAATATAATTCAATCATGAATATTAATGAAATCAATTATATTTTATAGTGACAATTTCAGATCAAATTTCACGTAATGACTATATTTTCACCTGGGGAGTATAAGGTGTGTTTGTTTTCTTTGCATTTATGAATAATTAAAAAAAGTTTAAAAACATAAGACTGATGTGAATTTTCTACTTTTCTTATTTTGCAGGTAAGTGTTCATCTGGAAAATTCCATTGTTCAAGGTATAGTTTTTTTATTTTAAATATATATATCTGTGTGTGTATCTTTTTGCGTGTGTGATTGTGTGTCTGTGTGATTGTGTGTCTGTGTCTATTCCGTTTCTTCGGACCGACTTTTTTCTACAGACACACATTTGTATAAATTTGTAAACAAAACTACTCCGATATTATTTGCAGGAACAGAGTCCAAGTCATCGAAGTCATATTGAATCTTTTTTTTTTATTACTTTCGGCTCGGCTAATCTATAAATCTTTAGTTATCGGTTAATAGTTCATGTGTCGGTCTTTGAAATATATATCAACAATATTGAAATTTCTATTTTGATATGAATCACTGGTAAACCGGCGACATCATAAGAAATATGAGTGTATGTAAAAAGTAGCGTTTTAAAAAATAATGCACTTTTAATATTACACTTATCATCAACTCTCGTATTTATTTTCCTTTATAAAACAACGTCAACAATGACAACAACAAAAAACGAAGAAATAACAGACAAAAAGAATCTGCTTGAAAGGCAAATTTAAAGCGAGAATTTGAGGCAATCAGATGTGTACTATTGATCCTGGATATGATTTCAAGAAATTCAAGTGTTTCAAGAGAAAAAACAGGAGGATGAAGGGGAAATATAAAATTAAAGTTTTAAAATAAATTCAATCAATAAAAGAAATACTTGAAAAGAAACTGCAATTAAAGACACAGAAAAGAAGATGATATAAAAAGCGTTGTAGGTTCTCTTGACAAAATAATATATTAGGTTGGTGCAAAAATAATGTCGTTATTTATATAAGTAACATATGTGAGAAAACGACATTATTTTTGTACCAACCTAATATTTCAAGTGGGCATCAAGAAATTTTACACTGAAAAACGTTACCGAAGTCAGAAAGCCACCATAAATTGAAGAAGTACAATATGTTTCGGGAAATAATTGGATCAGTCCAAAGGAATATAATCCCAATTCAGAATGGATCAAAAGAGAACAATAAAGAATGAAGGATAAACCTCTACAAGAATGGGAAAATATAACCAAGAATATTGTGAAAGATGTTCTAAGAAAATTCCAGAAATGGATATTACCAAAAAATGACAAGTTACCCAATTTTTCGCTTCATCATCTGTCATAGATTCATAAATACTTGCTCAAGTTTTATCTTTGCTAATTAATAAACCCGACGAAATGGATCACTGGTGATGTTGCGTTTCTCCTACAAAAATGGGTGAGAGAGATGAAAGAAATTATAGGCCTATAACTTTTTCTCTCAACCAGAAATAACGTGATCTGTTCTACGAACTTTACGTACTATTTTCTCGACGAAAACAGCATTATTCCTCTGGCCCGGAAGAGAAGAGGTGTCAACGAGGTTCATATTGTTGCAAATATCGACTATTCTTTGAAAAATGATCCTCGGAAATAAACGGATGAATAGACTACAGCAAAGGATTGAAAGATTACCGCAGAGCATTTTGCTAGTCTGCCACACTTTTGATTTTTTAAGTATTTGAAAATGTGTAAATTCTCCTCGCTGATAGTAAATTTGCTTAAATATAGATTGGGTCAGGGGAAAACGACATTATACATACACCACACCAAATGTACTGCTACGTCCATTCTCCTGAATATCCAACGAGGAAACTTTCAAGGATACCACCTGTCACCCTTTCTGTTGTCTTAGCCCCCCCTTTCTTGTGGGGTAAACATTAATAACTATGGATACAAAGTAAAAAAGGAAGTGTTTAATTCTTTCTTTTATTTGGATGATCTCAGACTTTTTGCCAAAGACAATAAGCAGTTGAAAGTTCTTTTTTCAATAATGTAAACTATTTCAGTGATGGCATCGTTATGGATTTCCGATTAGATCAATGTGCAAAAATAACATTCATGCAAGGGAGAATAACAGAAACATACTGAACAGGTCTAGATTCCTTTGATAGAAGCAAGTTTTATTTTTTACTTCAGAAATGGCTTTGATTCGTTCAGTAACAAGAAAACAACGCTTGTCAAGATTTCTGAATATCGTCGTATTATTTTCAATTTTTTTCTTTTTCTATTCAAATATAATCGAATAGTGGGATAAAAGAAAATATCGACTATTTACAATTACAAAAAAAAGTCCTTGGAAGTCCACCCAAATTTTCAAGTTTGAAATCGAATGCATAAATTCATTGTACATTACTTTGGAATTATTATCTACACGACAAATTATCAATTAAAACGATTTTTGGAGTTTAAATTTTCTGGAGTTAGCTCGCTACTACTCAAACTAAAAAATACTTGTTGAGTCAAAACAAAACCAACATAGCATGTTAATTTTATTAATAAATAAAATAAAACTCATATTAAAATTACTGCCATATAATTATTAATAAATAGAAAAAAATCTGCCTTAATAAAAAAGAAATAAAATCTCATTTCATTAAGTTAACCCGTTTCAATTAATGGTGTTTCATGTAATTTTTATATTCTCAGAAAAATATTTCATGACTGAAATAATAAACCTCAATTTAAAAAAATGTTATTTTTTTTACTGTTTTATTTTTACTTGTAAAATTTGATTTTCTTTCATAATTTAAATGTTATTTTCAGTGGAGAATTCTTCCTCAAACGTAAGGTAAAAAAAAAAAAAAAAAAATTTGAAAGTGAATTTTTAAAAAAAAAATCTTCTAACCAGATTCACTTAAAATTAGAACGAATTATATCACTTCTGTGCTACCATCCAATAAATTTCCGTGCAGTAAGTTGTGAATATATTGACGTACATCAATTAACGCCTGTCAATTGCTTAAAAAAGGAACGACTACGGTTGGAAATATCTCTCTTAAAAATTTTTCTGTTAAAATGTAAGTAATGTTTCTTTCAAATTACATTAAGTATACTTTAATCATTCTTAATTTCCTAAGATAACAAAAGAAAAAGGTGTAATTGATTTTTCATGATTTTTTAACTAACAAACTATGACCTTTCCGACAGAAATGTCGATAAGTTCGATTTTACGAAATTTTTTGACTCGAAAAAAAAACAAGATTTTTTAATAAAATTTTTAACATTTATAGGAAGGATTAAAAAATCTGAAAAAATATTCAGAAAATACTTTGGTCTTTCCTCTTTAATAACAACATAAATATTTAAACGTTAAAAATTGTTTTATCAATTTGAGGACCTTTTGTCGTCAAGGTATACCACTTTTAGCGAAATATTGGACATACCTAATATTAATTATATAACTTATACCAAATTAAAACTGCCTCCTCAAACACATGTGTGCATAAATATAGAATCGTATGCGCAAATAGTCCTGCAGTAAGTAATCAGTGCCAAATATCTGAAAATCAAGACGATGAAGGTTGAAATTCGAGTAATATTTAATAAAGCCCGATCTTGAGTGTGCAAGTTTAGAGAGATAAGCAAAGGACAATGTCGAAAATTCTGCTGTCGCTAAAAGTCCTCCGATAGCTAGCAGACATTCAATGGGATCTTTCAAATGCAAATTCCGCCTATAATGATACAGAGATGAAAGTTAATGAATAAATGCATCTGAACAGGAGAAAGAACACGCCTGTATTGGGACGTTTATTCATTTGTAATTGTGCAGACTACTTACATCTGATTGCGTGGAATAATCATATGAGACGAAATCAATAGTTGTCATGGAAAATAGAAAATATATGACATTCTAAACTTTGAAATTTGAACTTAACTCGCAGTTCAAACCAGGGGATCAGATTTAAGAATAATTAAAAAAGAAATCATATCGGATTGTGGCTGTTATGACTGATTTCGAAACAAGAATAGATTAAAAAGTCATATGTCAGCTCTTTGCTCGAGAGCTAAATGGAACTCTTACCTTTTGAAGAATATGACAATATTAAACCTTTGAGCCCTGAACACCGCTTTACCGGTGGTAGAGAAAAATGACGTAATGCCCACTCACTGGTTGAACAGTGGTGGAGAAAAATGACTTAATGCCCAGTTACCGGATGAACGGTAGGTAAAAACTTGTAACTATTTTTAAATATACCGTAAATCATTACATACCAATTATTTGCGAATTTTGACTCAATGGATAAAAATGTTCCGGAACGCAGGGCTCAAAGGGTTAACATTCAAAGATCAGAGCAGAATAAAATTCTGCAACTTCAATCCCACTTCCACCGCCGTCACGTAACTTTCCTGTGGATTTAAAATAGCTATATGCATGGAAATTGTTCTGGTGAGTTTTCTATCTTTGGTTCATAGACATTATGAATTTACGCGCTGTACTAGAATGGATGGGATTTTACAATTGAAATAGCTAGATGTAGCCGTAATTTCTATCTTAAAAAATCTTCGGTCGGACTTCTCACTTGTGGAAATCTCATTCGGACACTTGTTTTCCAGTTATGTTAGATCTTCAAAAATATAAATGCAATATCAATCGTTATCTTCTGTTTCTTTTTATACCTGCTTTCTTCTCTTTCCTTAATAATGTTTTCTTTTTATCATATTCTCTCATACCTTGCGTCTTACTGATTGTATTTCCTTGCTGGGGGTGAAATAATTAAAAAAAAATAAAAATAATCAAGAATAAACATGAAAACGAAAGTGGGTATACGGAAGGCAAGAAATACTGAACACAAAGATGTAACCTGGTTCCAGCGGTAAAAAGTCTGCCGTTTTGTTTAATATTCCATGAATAAAAAGGGGATTTCTTAAAACGCCGATCATGGCTCTGTACCAATGCCTTTCACTTATTATCTGTAAAAGGTTATAATTTCTTGGAAAATATAATGATGTTCACCGTTGCATATTCTGTGTTTTGAAATTCATGGTTTCCTTCTCCTAATTTGGATGCTACCAAACGTGCTATTTAAGGCATAAATGAGGGGAGATATATAAAGTCATTTCTTTTCCAAGAGCAATAGTGCGAAATTATATTCAAGAGATATAAATGGCATTTCATTAAGACGGATCACATTCAGCAGTAAATAAATCATTATTATTGGTGAAAATTGATTTATTTCTCTATTGGGTCATGTTATTTAAGTCATGGCAATTATGTGTGAAAAATAATATCGCCCAAATGTCCACCAAGGCTTGCGCGGCACACCTCCAAACCATGGTCAAATTTTTTGATGGCGTCTTTGCATAGTAGCTCCTCGATCTCACCAATATGCCTTATCTCATTCTTCAGCTGTTGTATAATTGACTTGTTGGCATAGACGTTAATTTTGAGATGAACCCAAAAGAAGAAATCTAAAGGCGTCAAGTCGCACAACCGTGGTGGTCAATTAACTTCGCTGTTTTTTCGAGAAATGATCCTTTCTGGTAAACTCTCATTCAAATTCTGTTTGATCGTCCATTTTCGTAATTGGTTTCGATAACTATAGCACGTTCTTTGATTGTTAATCTTTCCATGGTTGAAATTTCCAAAGACTTAAGTTGGGAAATATGAAAGAAAAAGAAAAAATCATTAGACGCTTAAACTTAATTCATATTTAAAATCGGTCCAAGTTATTGGAACACTCTTTATTATACATTTGAAATCAATTAACCGTTCCGTTAACAGTTATGGTATCCGGCATATTATATGATGAAGACGTTATCTAGATATGAACATAAAAATAATATCTATAATGATATATGAGCTAAATTACTATAACAAATCAACACTTTATCTAATTAAATGATTTTAAATTTTATAGAAAACAAAATAGAACCTCGACAATTTGGTCAAGGAATCATTATTTTCAGCTAAGATATATGCACATAAATTTATAGGAAACTACGTTATGTACGCAACGGCAAGTACCTAAAACGAAACCCGAAAATAAAATCTTTGGATCGGCCAAGTAGAAAATTAATACGCGAAGTCTTACATTCTAGAGACGTTGTTGACAGGAATATAAGAAACAGAAAACAGGATTCCCTAGAGAGAGAAAAGTCGAAGGAAGAAAATAACAAACCGGAAAATTAAACAAAATACAATTGTATCAAACTTAAAAGAGATTAAAAAATGAGGAAACTTTAGAAGTATAAAAGTTAGAAATTTACAAAGTTGTACGAAGAACAAAATATAATGGTGAAAAATAAGCTGGAAGCAGAAAGCCAGGATGGGAATAAAAGCTCCCAAAACACAAGAAGCAGACAAAAAAAATAGCAAATAAAAAGTCATGAACATAAATTCGTAGAAAGCAATTTAACACCATTAAATAATCAACAAACAAAAGCTGCTTAAATAAGGAAATAATACATTACTGCAAGATCTTAAAAGAATAATACTCTAATAAACGTGTTCAGAAAAATATTAATGAACGTTACCGTTGAATGCTGAACATTATCCCAGTAAATAATAATATTCATTGGCTAAATCCACCCATATTAATAAAGCTAATTAGGTAAAATATAGTACCAACATTCAAAATGATAGATCTTTAGATATACGCAAACAGGTTTCCATACGATGTATTCGTTCACGGTATCATTTTGGGTTCTTTTTGAAGTACCATTAATTATTCTGAAAGAGATTAGAGTGGATTGACTCCTTCTCTCAGACTGGCTGACAGCTAACGCTAAAAAAACTCACTTCTAGCCTTTTATTTATCTCTGGCAGAAGGAGAGTTGCTATAATGCCGTCTGTGATAGTATTAATAGAGAGGTAAAATGGTAAAATTTGTCTGGCTCTTTAGGTATAAATTTCATATATACTTCTTTACCACTGGAATTAAGTTACCTTAGTACCGAATTTCAAAATTCGCAGGATTTTTCAAACTGCTTGTTTTAAAATTAAAATTCATATGTGCAAATAGCCATTCACTAAAGGTATCTTAATTCTAATTGTAAAGAAAATTTGCTCTGTTTAATGAAAATAAATATTGAGCGCTCTTTTATGAGTCAGTTTTAACATATTTCTAATTCTATGTCGTGTTAATAGGACTCGACGAGATTATACAAAAGGATTAACATATCTATATATATATATATATATAATCTGAACAGGAGAACGAATTAGACATAAAGTAAACTGAAGGAAAATGTAACCAACGTCGATGTAATATATGACATAAAGCAGTTAAATACCTACACAGAGAAATAGACGTATAGTATTCCCCAGAATTCAAAGGGATTTTTTCGCTCTCGGCTGGTCAATCACAAGTTATTCTCTCCTGGTACATTTACAAGAATATTTGCGTGGAATTAATAAAAAAAATATTTCTCTCTAAATACTACGAGGATAATTAGTCTCGTTTATAGTATTTACACTCGGTCGAATGTCTTCATATTGTGTTTCTTTTTCACCAGGTTTAGGTACTCATGTTTGGGGCTTGTTTTCAAAAAATCACACCAGCATACAGATTTATCGCGTCTACACTGACTTTGTAAATTTTCCCTGGAGATGATCTTGGAAAATATCGGAAAAACTTGGGTTAGCAAAAACTATGGCTTCGTCCGTGATGCATTTCATCTAAACATCAAGAAACCAATTAGGCTACCGGAAAGGATCAGTATAAAAATAAATAGATCCATTATCTCAATATTATATATTATTCATTGAAACATGTATGAATATATATATATATATATATATATATATATATATATATATATATATTTTTATACTGATCATTTCCAGTAGCTTAATCGGTTTCTTGATGATAAGATGAAATGCATCACGGAAAGAATATATATATATATATATATATAATATATATATATATATATATATAATATATATATATATATATATAATATATATATATATATATATATAATATATATATATATATATATAATATATATATATATATAATATATATATATATATAATATATATATATATATAATATATATATATATATAATATATATATATATATATATAATATATATATATATATAATATATATATATAATATATATATATATATATATAATATATATATAATATATATATATATATATATAATATATATATATATAATATAATATATATATATAATATAATATATATATATATATATATATATATATATATCTCCAGATGAGAGAAAGAACAGATGGAATTAAAAAAAATCCATTGTTCATAGCATTTAGTTTTAAAAAGGGCTCCATACAAAGTAGAGCAATATATTATTTTCATATTTTTATTATGAGAGACTATAAAAAAACATTTTGAAATCGCTACAGAAAAGCTTTCATGTTTGAATACTATGAAATACTTCGCCTGAAAAAGTACACTCATATTATTGAAACATGAAGTCTTTTGTGTAGGATTACAAATTATGTATATTATAATCTCTTAGAAAAAATATATAACAACATAATAATATAATACATACATAAATACACACACACACACACATATGTGTGTGTATTTATATATTTATGTATGTATTTAAAAGAACGTTACATTTATTAAAAGAAAAAAAGAAACTAAGAGTTCTTGAGAGTGCCACTATTAAATCTTACAAGCTTACCAAAATGTTAATTTTTGACATATTTTTTCAGATATTTTCTTTCCTAAAATATATGCTCTTTTCCCAAGCTGACATACCTTACCATACAAATTTTCAAAATTAAAAGGAAATAAATACATTAAAAATTTATGAAATTAAAACAAAAAATAATAAATAATAATGTCTTTATTAAGAAAAGTCAATATATATATATATATATATATATATATATATATATATAAGCAATCACAATATTTACACATTTCCGTTTATTAGATATTAAATTCCATCACTTAGCATCCGCCATAGTTTAGCTAGACTTTCACATTTAGCCTGAAGAATATTTATGAGCGTTCATATCTGAATTTTTACACATAGACACCCATACAGGTACATACACACATATACTTATGTGTATGTTTAAGCTTTATACTATTTATTATATTACATGTGTATTAGTGTCGGTGTGTTTTTTACGCACGTGTATCCAAAGACAGTTTTCTCCCATCACATTTTCTTCTTGCGTGACATCTTCTTGCTTTTCGTCCTGTTTTTCACCATCAGGGGAACGCAGAACAGACTTCCGGTTGCGTTATCTTTCTCCTTCCGCCCGCTGGTGTAATCCGGTGGCCTAAATTAGTATGTAATTTGTCTCTGTTATTACATATATACACGGATGTCAGACGAAAGTTGTAAAAAGAAAGGATGATGGCTAAAACATAATTGGAAAAAGACTGCAAACACAGTCAGGAAAACCGCTCGAAACCTCACAGCAAGAGATAATCGAAAGATCGACGTTGCTTTAGTAAAGAAGACCACAAAAATAGACAAATTGGAAAAACAGCAAATAGAATTTTCACCGCAACTCAATTACTCATTATTGCTTCCGTAAACAAAAGTATAATTAATGTTAATAATAATGGTTATAATATACGTTTCTTTGTAAGGAAACTTTCAGCATTCATTGACCGAACAAACTATACTATTATCGGTTTAAATTTATAAAATCTTTCTCTTTAGACAAATTTTCAAGAAAATACCTTACTCAAGTCTAATGGCTGTTATGGCTCGTTCCAGTATTGAAGGGGATTTCCGTCCTAACCTTTTATTTGAAGTAGTGTGCAAATTCAACATTTTGATCATGCAATTATTTCGTCTCCGAGTTGCACGTGGCATCCATTCTAGCTGTTGCATCAACCCTAGCAATCTTCTCTGTGTAAATCTCTTCCTGCTTTATACTAATATTATCATCACGCCTGATAAAATATCTCACACTTGATCGCCTTAGATATATCAAAGGCATTTGACAAGACGTGCAGAGGGGATTGCAAACCTAACTGGTCAGATATAGAATCTCTTTGAGAGTCATCTATGTTAAAATGTCTTTCCTGTCAAGTAATTCTCTGTAGCTCGTGATAAATGGGCAAACTCCTGAGGAACATGAGATCAGTACCTGCATAAACCCTAGAAATCTTCTGTGTTACCCTCTTTCTGCTTTATATTAATGATCTGCCCAATAACACTCTCAGATACTTAGTACATCTATATGCAGATGATACCACGGTGCATGTTTGCAGCACCAAATATCTTGGTGGTGCGTTTGTAAGCGTAGCTTAGATGTGGTACAAGGCCGAAAGTATGTGTCTCTACTCGGTCGTAAATGGTCCAGCTCGACTAGTTTGCTAACCATTGGACCACATCTATGTGCCCAAAAAGTATTTTGATGACAGGTAAATGGAAGATGGGTTTTCCTCTAACTTCTCACAGCTCAGTGACGGGAACTGGCTGGTATCATTAAATACTGCCAACATTAAGGAAGTACCCTTTCATCACGACGGATCAACCATAAACCTTCACTAATCCTGATAAGTGGTCGTATCCTCAAAGGGGTTCCGTGCTTCCAATATCTGTTATGGCTCGTTCCATTATTGATGGGGATTTCTATCTAACCTTTTATTTGAAGTAGTGTGGAAATCCACATCTTGATTATGTAAGTATTTCTTCTCCAATTTGCATGTGGTAACCATTTTATCTGTTGCATTTGTTAAAACTCCTCAACTGATGTGGTTTCTGCTATTTGGTACAGATCTTTGTAATTTCGTCGCGCCAATCCTCAAGGTTCGAAGAGGTGCGGTTTTCTTCAAAACCAGCAGGCTTCGCGCGCTTATGGGCATTTTTAAACATTGAGCTGAGAAAGCGGTTGTATACAGCTGACAGCACAGCTGAACGGGTTTGGTGCCAAACCTGATATCCATAGTAAAGAGTCAACCTGACGAAGCTAGTTCCTGATTCTACATCTAGTGCGGCCTCCTCTAATGAGTTGTCCTAAATTAAAATAGCTTTTTAAAACATCAGATAAAAAAAGCAAATGTCGTTCTTGTGGATAAAAGTCCGAGATTCGCAACGAGATATGTGAATTCAATATGGAATACGAAAAACAGCAAGAGATATTAAACACTGAAAACTTTACAATCGAGTTACATTTTATTTTTGTAAAAGTATGACACTGTCAGTATAATAATGTAAAAGAGGTACTGTAGAAAAGCAGTATCTCTATGCCTACGGGGCGTCATCTTCGCTTGACGAGAGTACATCTGTCAAACAGAATATTTATCTTAATAATAAGGCGTCGCCGACCGGTTACTTATCCATAATATGGCGTCGCCGACCGGTTACTTATCCATGATAGAGGCTACGTAATATGAAGAAACCTGATTTAGGTGTTTCGCAGCGTCGGCTCGAGTGAAAAAATTAATGACTCCAAAGCTAAAAGAGAAAATGAATCAACGAGTTTGTTGATTCAAATATCCAAAGACGGTATTTTCACTGATGCTAAACTCATTGTTGATAAGATATCACACATAGCTGCACCGTTGAAATAAAAAAGATAATGTTTTTTTAGGATTCGACAATTTCTATAACATATATTTGCCACGATAATTCATCAATTCGCTGTTATATTTAATTATATTTGATAACGAATTCTCTTTTTTATTTTTCATCTGGAGATTAACACAACACGGTATCTTGTGTTTATATTGTTATGGTCCAAGTTCCTTGTACCACGGTGATGGTCCAAGGTAGAACCAATGAAGAATAACTCGAACACAGGTATGGAATAACACAGATATATTACAAACAGAAATATATACAGATAAGTAGAAGTATTAGTAATGACTATCAGATTTGGTTAGAGTGAACTATGTTGTCTCGACAAGTATCACTATGCCAATGTTCTTACAATAATCCTCTCTGCTCCCACTTGAGGCGCAGTATTTATAATGCCCGGAATAGTCCATTGTTATTATGGGTAAGTTCCCATAACACACCTCTTCCGAAGCTTTTTGCGTAGCAGGGGTTTTTAATATTTTTTTCGTTGGATCTATTTCCAAAGATTCTGTGAACTTCCTTTTTCTGGACGATCTTCGTGGTTCTGGCATTGTTTGCGGCCTTTTTATATCAAATGTATCAAAAATCGTCTCCCTCACTTCTTCCTGAGCTGGACCGTTAGCATCCTGTAACAGTCTCTTCCTTATTTGGTTTACGTGCCTTCTATGTGAGAATTTGTATCCCTGTACTATGTAAACCATATTCCCGATTCTTGTTTCAATTGTACCTTGCTCCCAGTAAGATATATTATTTTTATATGCTTTAAAAAATTTTTTTTCTCCTGTGTGGAATTTTCTTTTTGGTACGCACGACTGTTATTTGCTTCGTTTGACTTGGTAGCAATTTATCAAATACAGATCAGATTTTCTAGCGAACATGACTTCTGCGGGTGTTAATGCCGATGGCGTAGCATTATTTGGCGTAATTCGATATACCTGAAGAAATTGTTGTAATGCTTTTTCCGTAGGCACCCCATATGCTTTTCGAAACGGTCTTTTGAGTGTATCAACAAATCTCTCCGATTGAACATTTGATCTTGGGTGATATGGCGGGGATTTTATATGTTTGACTTGATAAATTTCGCAAAACTCTTGGAAGTCCGCTGATATGAATTGCGTTCCATTATCTGTGACTAGGCAATCCACTACTCCAAAACGAGCGAACAAACAAGCAATCTATGGTAGTTTCCGAAGTAGTATTTTTGCAACGAAACACCTCCGACCATTTACTATTACTATTCACTATGATCAAATAATAGAAACCATCAATTAGACCTGCATAATCTGCGTGTATTCTTGACCACGGACGATCTGTCTCTGGCCATGGCTTATGGATGATTGGCGGTGCTTTGGCTGCTAAGGAACAACCCTTTCATTTTTCCACCATCAGTGTAATGTCCTGGTCCATGTTTTTTCAATACACATAGCTTCGCATCAGCGATTTCATTCTATTTTTTCCTGGATGGCCCCTGTGGAAATCCTTTAGGATTCGCTTTTGTAGTGTTTTGAGAATTACCACCCTTTCGTTATAAAGTAGCACATTATCGCATAAAGAAAAGCTGTCCGATATTTGCTTATTTTTTCTGCTATTTTTGCTTTCGTTTCTTTTATGAATTCGTCTTTTATTGCTTCATTTTTTCTCTTGTAGTGTGACGAGGAGGTTTCGAACTGTACAACATAGTACTGTCCTGAAATTTTCTTCATGTCGTAGGGCTGCGATTACAGAATCTTCCAATGGCTCTGTTTTCGTTGGAATAAGTTTCGACAGACCATACGCATGCCCAATTTTTTTCGGTGGTAGATATTCCAATCTGAAATTGTAGTTCAGAAGAATTGTACCCCATCTTAGTAACCTATTTGCAGTGTAAAGCGGCAGACCTTTTTTCGAACCAAATATTGTTAGTAACGGTTTGTGATCCGTCTGTAGAGTAAAAAATATTTTTTATTTTTCATCTGGAGATTAACACAACACGGTATCTTGTGTTTATATTGATATGGTCCAAGTTCCTAGTACCACGGTGATTGTTCAAGGTAGAACCAATGAAGAATAACTCGAACACATATATGTAATGACACAGATATAATACAAACAGAAATATACACAAAGTAGAAGTATTAGATTTGTTTAGAGTGAACTATGTTGTCTCGACAAGTATCACTATGCCAATGTTCTTACAATAATCCTCTCTGCTCCCACTTGAGACGCAGTATTTATAATGCCCGGAATAGTCAATTGTTATTATGGGTAAGTGCCCAAAACGCATATATTTCTGTTATAGGTATTCTCTTTGACAGATCTAGTCTCGTCAAGAGAAGATAATTCACCGTACGTATAGCGATACTGCTTTTTAGAGATTAACTTATGTACATATCATTACACATACTTGAAACTAAATGACTTTACGTATTTAGCTGATTTTTGACTTTTACTAACAACCCTGGGAGGCATAATCTGTCTCTGAGATTGAGGCTTTGATTTCTTTTTATAGAAGATCTAGGTCTTAAGTAATACTCTTCATTTAAATCATCATTCGGTCAATCTCATCTCCCGGTTTTTCTTCACTACTATTGGATACACCCATTCTTTCCTCCTTCTCTTGTTCTTCACTTTCATATTTCATGGCTCAATACAAGTAGTGCAATATTCTTTATTTTTCTCCCTTTTCTCGTGAAAAGAGTGTGTACATTGATTTTTTTTAAATCTCAAAAAAATTTTCTAATCACCAGTTATTTAATAACGCTTGATGAGATGCGCTGATTCACATCGAAACACGACTGCATTTGTGTAGCGTTTTTGATATGTTCTTGATATAATAAACTAAAATAAAGTATATATATATATATACATACATACATATAATATATATACATACATATAATATATATATATATATATACATACATATAATATATATACATACATATAATATATATATATATATATATATATATGTACATATATATATATATATATATATACATATAATATATATATACATATAATATATATATACATATAATATATATATATACATATAATATATATATATACATATAATATATATATATACATATAATATATATATACATACATATTATATACATATAATATATATATATATATATATACATATAATATATATATATATATATACATATAATATATATATATATATATACATATAATATATATATATATATATACATATAATATATATATATATATATACATATAATATATATATATATATATACATATAATATATATATATACATATAATATATATATATATATACATATAATATATATATATATATATACATATAATATATATATATATATATACATATAATATATATATATACATATAATATATATATATATATATACATATAATATATATATATATATATATACATATAATATATATATATATATATATATACATATAATATATATATAATATATATATATATATATATATATATATATATATATATAATATATATAATATATATATATATATATATATATATATATATAATATATATAATATATATATTGATTTGCATGTATTAATGCGAAGCAAGAAATAGTTTTAAGTTTATCTGTATGAAAAAAATTCTTTCTTGTGTGTTAACGCAAGAAAACACGTTTTTCTGGTCCAACAGTTGGTGACACACACACACACACACTACAGAGGTATTGAGAGAGAGAGAGAGAGAGTTGCGAGAGAAAGGAACAGGGAAATAATGAGGGAGAGATTTTGTGTTTTTGCTACAAAATTGTCTTTTGGTGCATTATGGGAATTTTACTTGCCTTCCTTTGCTTATAATGTAAAAAGACAGTGGACGCAATTCCTCATTTGTGCCTCACACAAATATAACGCGGAATATTGTATTGCCGAGACAAGATAAAATTCAGCCAGCTTTGTGTTCATTTTCCTTTTAGGAAAGTCATGAACCAATTTCATCATTCCCCAGATATGGGAAAATAGCACGGTAGACATATTTACGACAATTCGAAGCGGCTTACAAGGCAACGAGAACTCACTTAACTATTCTTCTAAAAATTTATCGCATTTCCCAGATAATAAAAAAGAATATCTTCTATTCGCCTACGTCCGAATGGACATGCCATTACAAAAATTGTGCAACAAGTAACAGCAGTCATCACCTTAATTATAATGCTAATTATACGAAAGACTTAAAAAAAAAACTGAAGAATTTAATTAAATCCGAAACAGAAAGAATGTGTTCAACAATATATTGTTAGATCATTGTTAACACCGAAAAGATTGCAATTAATAAGACCTGGCCTCGACCTAAGACATAAACGATTTGTCAATTTGATTCTTTATATAAACCCCACTGGAAATGATCCCAACGGACAACACTTAAAAAATTACCCGTAACCATACCATGGGTTGAAGCAAGATTACAATGAAAAACTGAAGCCGTCTATGTGTGCGCTACCACGAATTCACATGTCATTGTAATTTCGCGTTTATGCCTTAAAGTGATGTTCAAACTGGTGATCACGCCGGATTATGTGCACTGATTAATATAGTTGCAGTATAAACTACAATTTTGGTCTGTAAGTTGCGAACAACCATAAAGGTTGCTGAGCAGGTGTCTGCGGTGGGCATTTGCTAGCCAAACTAACGGACGGACATAGTTGGAAACACTCAGTAAGCCATACAGTTAACACGAAAAAGAATAGATAAACCGATATCGAATACCGGTACAATAACGTATCCACCCAGCAGATAAGATGTACGTGGTTATTCTAGGCTTGGTTGAGTTAAGTTAGGCCAGTATATAAACTCGAATATAAAATGAACACCTAAATCAGAATGTACTTATTTATTTCCTTAATTAATACGATGTATAATATGTTATACACAGAAGATATTTAAGGATACTATACATGATGCAGCATCACACGTCGGTAGCGATGCATCGTGTGTATTATACAAGTTTCATTTTTAGATTGATTCCTTAATGTGCGTATTATTGTCTAACTTCTGGACTGTTATTATTTGTGTCAAAATAATTGAAAAGTGGTGATTTTTGTTATTATC
Organism: Acanthosepion esculentum; assembly: GCA_964036315.1. Taxonomy (NCBI): domain Eukaryota; kingdom Metazoa; phylum Mollusca; class Cephalopoda; order Sepiida; family Sepiidae; genus Acanthosepion; species Acanthosepion esculentum. The sequence continues at coordinate 26,617 of CAXIWW010000851.1, read as the reverse complement.
CATTGTTTTTTTATGTAGTCAAAACGCCTCAATTGTATTTTTCATGAACTTGTATAATCTACAGGTTTTCTGTTTACTTTTACGCTGCGGCAGTATTAATTGACCAAGATTACAAATCTGGATAGATTATTACTGTTGAATGAATTCATATCGGCCGTTATTACCAGAGTGTAGACAGGAGCCATCACATAAAATTTCAGTTAATAAAAACAGTTTTTGACATTACTACTAAACGCGGATATAAACGGAGTGAGTGTGTCATCGTTAATTATAGGTTATTTTAGTCACTGAATTTTGTAGTAAGTTAAGTCTACTCATATCCCGATAATCATTGCGACCTAGGTTGCACACTGTGAGGTCATATTCTCTGAGAGGATAAGAAGGGTTGTGACAGGTTCCTCCACTAGGCCAGGCGTTAATCTTTTCGAATCTGTTGAATTGCCTTTTTTGTATGCTGTCCCAGCTCAAATTATAATTCCATTTTACCTTGCATTGTTGTAGTAACGGCTTTGCTGTGGCGAAATCATATAGATTCGTTTTAGAATATTCAATAAACTCAAAATCAAGACCTGGATTTACTTGCAGAAATCTGTATTAAATTAAAGCCTATTACATATCACCTTTCTGTCCTGCTAAATTCCTCTGCCAGCTATCTACTCTGATATGTTATTTCTTCAGGAATCAATCGAAAAAGTTCTGGGTCCAATTTATATCTTACATTACTGAATACGATGACATGTGGATATGTCACGACATCGTGAAACACAATGTTCATCAGATAAAAAAATATTATAACAGCTTTTTATTTTACATACAACGTTTGAAATGACGTTTAATACCCTGCCCTAATCAGCTGCCAAGCAGGGGAGGCAACAGAGTTACGGTGGCTAAGGCGGTACTGCCACCCCTCGTGCCACCAGCAGCTTTTACCACCGGACAGGCTATTACTTTTCGTTGTAGACGTGTCAATCTCTGTGCCTTTTTATGCAACTGCAAGTCAGATTTTCTAACGTTGTGTTCCATAAAATGTTAGCTTTCGATCGTTAATCTAAAAACAATGGGCTCGTAGTGATCGTTATCAATTAATACGATATACACCATACGGTGTGGACTAAAGTGATTTGAATATGTACAGATCTAAAGCAGATTAACTGAATGTAATAATCCCAGAAGATTCTTGGCTAACATTTACCATTCTAAGCATGATATTCCATCATCGTAAAACGATACCTCATTAATATTTGGTGGCCAAGCAAAACTTCTTACATCTTTATAGAATTTTTTCACTGATAGACTTTATTCACCATATAAGGGGTATTTGGATTACCATTTTTTATGTATTCTCTTAGATTTAATTTCCGTATTAGACGTCAAAATACGCAGCTCTGTTCTTTTATGTGAAAAGTAAAAGATTCTACGAAAATAAACATATGAATTAGTTATATTAAAAAAAAGAAGTAAAGTTTTAAAATGTTCCACAAAATTAATATCGAAAAAAATTTTATTTTTGCCTTAATCTACGAAACGATGTTTTAACCTTACTGTTGCTTATACTAATGTTACTATTGCTAATCCTATTAGCAACTTTATATCTTGCGACTTCGACCATACTTTCATTCGACGAATGGAACTAACTGAAATCCAAGTAAAATACATACCGCATATGGAAAGATACTTGACACAAATAGAGCATTTAAAGTTCTGACGACATTAAGTGCCACTTAGCCATATACGTGAGCTGGATTGCTGTAGGCCGCGTCTCTAATAGACCATTTGGAAGCGTGCCAAAACCAATAGAATTGAGATTGAATGATTTTGCAATACGTGGAAGCTTTAAGATTTCCAGATCACAACTATACTTGGGTCGGTTAAGATACTGCGAAAAGTGCTGGAGATCTGAACAAATATTTCCGTTACTCAATTTCCAGAGAATATCTGCAAATATGAAAATACAAATAAAACTACAGCGAGGAAGAGAACGAGGTAAATATAACGAGAGAAAAAAACGAATTCCCCACGGAGAATATAAAAGTCAGAAACTAATCGCAGACAAAAAATGATGTTTAGAAGTTGACACCTGAAAATAAAACTTGTGAAATCATTATTGAAAGATATAATAAATATACCAGGATAAACAAACATTAAAGAAAAGGAAGAAAAAATCGGGGGAAAAAAACAAAACAATTAATCACTGACTTATTCTTCTATAGAGACAGCCTGGCATTGTGTGCAAAACACAAAGCTGAACGGCAATAATTTGTCAACACTGTCCAAAATATCGAAATAGTAACTGGAATCGAAAAACGGACTTTGGTTGATGTTCGGGAACAGATTATAGACTCTGCTGTGGTCAGTCTTTTTATAAAGCTAACACGATAAAATCCGCTATCGTGATGTTTTGTGACTTGGTCCTAACTTAAGCATATATATATATATATGTGTGTGTGTGTGTATTATAATTATTTTTTAAAAATATGATTCCTTGTATTGAGCACTGATTTTAAAAATAAAAACAAAAATACTAAAGAAATTAGGGTTATTTACCTAACGGGTTCTTTCTTATTTTCTATATATTGGCACACACACAAACAGATATATATATAATATATATATATAATATATATATATAATATATATATATATATATATATATATATATATATATATATATATATAATAAAGTATACATATTATAATTCACCGATAGCATGACTAAGACTTTTATGGACAACACAGTCTTCAGGTGCTGAGTAAAGACTCACTGTCACGTAATTAAAAGTTTAATAAAATAATTTGTTTATCGCAGTGTTGCCCCAATTATCTATTATACTGAGATTACAGTTTTAGTTTTAAAAATATGTATTTGGCATTTAAATTAACAGGATTTGTGTGTGTATATATATATATATATATATATATATATATATATATATATATATATAAAGAAAGAAGGGTAAGATATATAATCCGGTGTTCTTATTGACATTTTTTATTTTATTTTTGCAAAACAGTGCTCAATGTAAATTTACAGAGCATAAATATAAATTAACTGATTTAAAATGTTTTTCGCTACACAGTAATGACCACGTTTTAAAAATGGAAGCTAAAAATTTCAAATTTAATTATATAATTAAATGAAAATCATTAGTTCCGTTTCATCTTCAAGCGAATATTGGAATCGCCTGGTTATTACTGTGTAGCTAAAAAACCCTTTTAGATCAGTTAATTTATATATATATATATATATATATATATATATATATATATATATATATATATAAACGGAGATTACTCTTTCTCTTTTCGAAAAAAGAATATTATTATTTACATTTAATCTGAATCAACGCATTTGATCGAATAGTTATTTTTAAGCCTACATAAATTTATGTCTCTTGTTTTATATGCTAGGGCTAATTAAGTGTTGTAAGTTAACTAATTCTTCAAGATGACATAAATTACAACCATTGCATTTCACACTGTAAGATTTTGCTCGTAATAAAAGTATTAGGACCATTTTTAATTGACAAAACATTTAAGAGAGGGAAACACTATTTATGTAGTTTATATTGCTTAAAATCTTCCGATGATGATAGAAACGAAATGTCCATGTTGGTTCTGCACAACGCCGTCTTCACTACAATCAAATCATATGTGAATCTGTTGGTTGCTAGGAACGGAGTTGCTTGATCCGCATATATCGAAAAAACTACGTGTGAGTCCAGCATGCATATATATATATATATATATATATATATATATATATATACACACACACAGACAGACATGTAGTGTGTGCAAATCCTTTGGCTCACACAACGTTCTTGCGTATTCGTGACAACTTTTGCGCCGGTAGGTTGCGTTACTTTCCAGCTGTTACGCTTAGAGTACAGAGATGTAGTGTGCGCGCGTCGGATTTTCGTTTTCACGCAAGATGACTGAACGCATCGAGCAGAGATGCCAGGTTTTGCCAAGGCCTTAGTAATACTCATGCTTAATCCATCCAGACTATTAAGCATACCTTTGGTGATGATGCCATGGTCAAAACTCAGCTCAAGGTGTTGTACAACTGCAACTGCATGGCCGCACTTCAATTAAGCGTGCTGCAGGCCTTCCAAAAGCCGAAGTGGGAATAAACACAGGGTTAGTGCATTCCCCTTTAACAAAGAAATTTGTACATGCGAAGTGTGTCGGTGAAATTCGTCACCAATGTTCTGGCGGAATAGCAGAAACATCTCTGCATGGAAATCGCGTTGTTTTCAGTTTGGGGAAAAGTCAGAAGTAACACCGTGCTAAGAAAGGCGAGTAGAGAGCCTTTTGAACAAGTGGTATGCTGTTCCTGACCAGGAAACCTTGGTGCAATATCTCTTCTCAATGCATTCGGTCAGCCTGCGTGAAAACGATAAACTGACAAGCGCGCACTACCCAACTTTACTGTAGGCGTAACAGATGGATACTGATGCAGCATGCTGTCACCTCTTCAACTAAGGATTTCCATGCGCCATTAGTTTTGGCGGAAAAAATTAAAATCGGGTAGCATTTGAACGCATCTCCTATTTGATCAAAATATACTTTAAGGCAGGCTATAGTTGTTGGTAAAAGGACTCAATATCAGATGAAGAGCGTATATAAATATAAAGATGGGCACACCCTGTTTCATGCCTCAAAGTTAACTTCAGGCTATTTGTCTTAACATTTCATTTATATAGATTGTCGCCACTTGGTGTTGACCTTAGTGTCCACTCATATATATGTATGTATGTGCGTGTGTGTTGGTAAATGACAAATAGTGAATACTTAAAAAAATGAAAGGAACTCGATATACAATTAAATATGAAGCGGGAATATACAGTCCAGACTGAAACCAAAGGATGAAATACATTGTTTAGATTGAAATATTTAAATTTAAATTATCTGAACATAACGGAAATCTATTACAAAACAATGTATTCAAAGCGTTATTTGTTCATCGTAATACGGCTGACCATAATCTAAGCTTAGATAACTTAGTTCTCATTAAAAAAATTAAAAAAACAATATTCACTATATTGAAAGGTTACTAATTACGAAATTCGCTTCAGCGTATATACATCCAGCATTACAGTGCTTATCGTCTCTTTTTCGAATAGTAGTATTAACAGAATGTTGGATAGTTACTAAGAGTTGCATTGAAAATGTAAATGACATTGTTAGGGGAAGCTGATTTACTCTCCCTATAACTGATGTTAACTCAAAATACAATTGAGTTACGTCCCTTGTCCGCCAGTAGGCGCGGTCACTTCTTAATTCTAAATGATGAGAAACTGACTCGCAGCCGGAACTCATGGTTTAAATCCAAACTAATCCAGGCAGTAAATAAATAATGAAGTTGTTTTATTATGTGTTAAAATACACTTATCTTTTATTTTCATGTTTTTCTTAGATTTAGAAATTAAATCAATGGGATAATTTTAAATTTCACACATTAAACATCAGAACTGAAGGTTAAAAGGTAAGCATCTCTGGATGCTAAGCGGTTTGATGTCAAATGTAGCCAGTGTTTGTAGTGATTTTTCATCTTTTTGTGTAAAAGGGCCGAATCCATTCTAAACCTTTATTTATCTGCAGATGTTATTTCAGAAAGGAACGCAACAGAACACAGTTTTCGATACAGTTATTTATTTGCGGACACAAATGGAGCCAATTACGCCCCACGCAACTTACTCTGTCTTTCGGAGTTACTCATAAACAGCTGGGAAATGTGAGATGCATTTCCCAAGCGCAATATTGCCAAGTTGACGCATTAACATAAGCCTGAATTTAAAGTCGACTTCCCAATTTGATTTGCTGCTCTGATAACTGTTCCACTATCCTATCTATCTATCTATCTATCTATCTATCTATCAAATTCAATTGGTTTGTAGCATGACACGAAGTTAATGCAGGGCTCTGATCTGGAATCACTGTATAAAGTGCATTGACACTGAAGGAAATTAAATTGAAATATCTATCTCTCTATCTGGGACGCATCATATCTCTCTATCTGGGACGCATCATATCTCTCTATCTGGGACGCATCATATCTCTCTATCTGGGACGCATCATATCTCTCTATCTGGGACGCATCATATCTCTCTATCTGGGACGCATCATATCTCTCTATCTGGGACGCATCATATCTCTCTATCTGGGACGCATCATATCTCTCTATCTGGGACGCATCATATCTCTCTATCTGGGACGCATCATATCTCTCTATCTGGGACGCATCATATCTCTCTATCTGGGACGCATCATATCTCTCTATCTGGGACGCATCATATCTCTCTATCTCTCTATCTATCTATCTAGGACGCATCATATCTATCTATCTATCTATCTATCTATCTAGCGTATGCCAAATTATCAAAAAATAAGAGACACCTCGCTAATAACGAATATGTCATTAATTCGCTTGAATAACAACGCATTGCGTTACGATGATGTCTACAGAGTGCTGGAGATATTTGGAGTATATCTTTCTAATTAGGTTCCTGCTCGCTCTGCCGATAACTAAATTGTGTTTGTTAGGTGCGGTTGCGATGGAAATGCACACTACTACACTTACCATACTGGAATTCTTCCGACCGTTCCCGGAACTC
>CAXIWW010000851.1:2500-10000 GCA_964036315.1 Acanthosepion esculentum | reverse complement strand
TGTATGTATGTATGTTTACATATATATATATATATATATATATATATATATATATATATATATATATATGTATGTATGTATGTTTATATCTTCCACTCTTTATACATTAAAAGAGACATGCTACTTACATCCCACAAAACACTGACATTACGATGCAAACATTTGAAATAGCCGTAGCAAATTACATAAAGAAAACAATAGCACGTGAGCTTCTACGTAACAATGTTTCTGAAGCGGAACTTATAGCCCTGGACACGCTGATACATAGAGATTACTTCGTCATAACACAGGCTGACACAGTGGGTGCCACAGTGATCTGGGGAATCAAAGAATACATTAAAGAAGCAAACAAACAACTAGCCGACAAAGAAACCTATAAAAGCTTACCTACAGATCCCCTTTCCGAATACCCAAAAGAATTAACCAGCTCAATAAACATAATGCTTCGCAACAATCTAATGGACAAAGAAACATGCACAACTCTTACACCCACAAACATTACACCTGCTCGTTTCTATCTCCTCCCTAAAATACACAAAAGCAACAACCGAGGAAGGCCGGTCATTTCATCATTCAACTGCCACACGACCAAAATTTCAAAATATGTAGACCATTACATACAACCCCTAGCTAAGGAATTAAAATCCTACATCAGAGACACAACAGATCTACTAAACAAAATTAATCACATACAGACACTTCCAGAGAATGCTATTCTAGTGACTATGGACGTAAGGTCACTCTATTCAAACATTAAGCACATCGAAGGACTAACCGCCCTTCAGGAAGCACTTACTAAAAGAAGAAAACAAGAACCTCCCGAAGAAATTATCATAAAACACATGGAGCATATTCTTACATTTAATACTTTCAACTTCAATGGAGCACACTAGCTTCAAATAAGAGGTTGTGTCATGGGCACCATTGCAGCTCCTTCATATGCTACAATATCCATGTGGAAATTTGAGGAGACCCATATCTATCCCCTCATTGATAACAACTGCGTATTCTATGCAAGATATATCGATGATATATTCTTTGTATACACGGGCAGTGACTACAAACTCATCCAATTCCTCATGACCCTAAACACAGTGCACGACTCAATTAAGTTTGACTATTAAAAATCCAAAACACCAGTAACAGTTTTAGACACACGCATTTACATAGATGAAAACAGGAAACTACAAACGACAATACACACTAAAATCACCGACACAGACAACTACCTACACTTTAAGTCTTCCCTCCCTAAACACCTCAACGAGAACCTTCCTTATTGACAAGCACTTAGACTCAGAAGGATATGTTCCCACAATGAAGAATTAAACAAACACATTGAAAATCTGGAGCATCAATTCACAACACGTGGCTATAAACAACACCTAATCAGGGAACAAATAAATAAAGCAATTTCCACACCTAGAGAAAACACCCTAATATACAAGATTAAAACTAAATCTAGCCGCATTCCTCTAGTAATCACTTTCAAACCCCACTCTGCCTCCACTATCCCAAATAATCAAAAGTCGCTGGGAAATAATACATTTCGGCCTTCTAGCATATCGTAGACCTAAGAACCTAAAAGAAATCATAGGTAGTAACCACATTTTAGGGGACAAGGTAATCCGTGATAAACTAACAACACAAACAATAGGATTTTCCAACCATGTGACAACAAAAGAAGTTTATGCTGCAACCACGTTAAACACTCGAATTCATTTACTAGCTCAGTCACTAAATCTACTTTCAAAATCTACCACGACTCTAACAACCGATACCGACAAACTAGCCTTTTCGAAAAAACAAATAAAGATAATCAACACAAATAAATAAATTAAAAACTGTTCCCACCAAAATAATAGAACAAACCACAACATTCAACCCCAAAATTCAACAAATAGCTTTAATCAATGACAAATAAACAAATATATAAGATAAAATTAAAAATGAAAAATAAATAAAAAGAAGCAAAACAATTTGACCCAAATAAATAAGCAAATAAACGACTGCCGGTAAATGACCGCCATAATAGACTACCAACAATAAGCTATATAAACAAATTTTTACTACGTTAATAAAAAACACCAAAACAAAAAATAAATATATGTTAAAAAATAAAAATATAATTACAAAAACAAAACTAAAAAAGAAGCAAAATAATTTGACATAAATAAATAAGCTACTTCCAGTAAAAATAACCGCCAAAATAGATTACCCACAATGCACCACTGACCCTTATATATAAATAGCCGAGAAAATTAACAGCACTAGTTGCCTGACGATTGCACTAGCATGAAACACTGTCGCCTCTAAGTGTTGACTTCTATTTTCACTTTTATATTTGCACACGCTCTCTCTGATATTGAGCACTTTATCCCATAAATATAGCACACCTTAAGGCTATATTTCTTCATATATATATATATATATATATATATATATATATATATATATAATTGCTAGTAGTTTGAGTTCTATAGATTGTATATTCACATGGAAAACACAAAAACGTTTTTAAATTTATCAGAATATACAAAGTGACACACAGAAAAAAAGATGAATAGCACGTGTTCTCTACATTTCAGTGGTAAAGTCTTTCGTGACTTAAAAATACTATCAGCCATTTCGTGCTGAAAAGTTGTACCTGTTGAGAGCTTTTTTTCAATTTCGGATTACAGTGATACCTTATTTTCAAAATTCGATTCTAAACTACTTCATGCACGATAGCATTTCATAAGTTAATGCAACCAAATAATAGAAATGGTCGATCACTTGATTTCATTTCGGTGAGTGTAGAATGTTTCAACAAATGAAACTATAAGAACTTTACAAATAATCATGTGACCAAGTGTCTCATACTTAGAGATAGCAAGCGAACAAGCTAGAAAAAATATTATTTAATTCTAAATTGCATTGCATATACACAGACAGAATATACATTTACAAGTCCCTGAAGTAGGATGACAATTTGGATTGCGTTACATTATTCAATAGATATTCAGTCAATTATTTCTCATAATATTGGGTTATCTTATGATGCAGTAACATTTATTCTAGTGAAGCGCTTCTGTCTATAATTTAAATGCGGAATCGTGCTACGATATTCAGTGTTTTGCAAGAGTACAGCGAATGTGAGAGCCACGTAATATTGTTCTACGACTAAACCTATCTATATCTTTTCTTGTTTGTGTTTGTCTTTTTTCAGTGCATAGGCGATCATGGACCTCCATTTCCTCCTATCACTTGTGACTCTTATCATCTTTTGTGTTTCTGCCAATAGCCCCTAACCACGCTCCGCCTTCCCCCTACATAAGCCCGCAGGTATCTTTTTCCCTTTTTTCGTTCCGTGATTATCAAATTCTCCAGGCCCTCCTTTCTCATCACCAGTCCCAGAAATTTCATCTGCTTCTTCCTTATGCTAACAAAGTTCCTCCTTGTTTGTATCCTCTCTAAGATCTCATTGTTGCTCGCATGCTCGGGCCATGATATCCTCAGTATCTATCTGTAGGACCACATCTCCGCCTCCTCGAGTTTCTTCTTCATCCTTGAGGATACCGTTCAACATTCGCTGCTGTATAGTAAGACAAATGTCACGTAGCAGCTCAGTACTCTTTTTTTTGTCACCATAGAAATCCTCCTGTTTCGTAGTACTCTACCCAGCTTCTGGAATCCATCCTTGACCATACCAATCCGTCTTCGGGTCTCAGCATCCCACTTACCGGCCTCCGTCAGAACGCTTCCCAGATACTTAAACTTCCGCACGCGTTTGATTTTAGTGTCTTCGACATGCAAATCGCATTTTGGTCTCATAGCGATCATTCATCGTGACGCGTCGCTAATGAGAAAATATTGATAACTACGATCAACTAAAATTTCTTACAAATGCTAATGAAGCTCTTATTATATAGAATTTGGCTAAGGATGAATTTCATTTCTCTTCAATTTTTCACAAGTTCTCTACTTCAGAAATGAGATGTTTCACAACTTATCTATTTCAGTATGCTGAATTCGAAAATGACCTTTCCATTAGATGATTGACTCTAGATTCAGATATCAGTGTTATGTCGCATGCCGGATACACGCTTAAACGAACATGTAACTTCGATACATGACTGACGAAATCTTTTCCCGAAATAGGTTGCCATTTCTTTCTGCTGTAGACCAGTTGCCATCTAAGGCCTGTCCAGCTATTTACCCATAGCTGGAGAGAAAAGAGGGGGATTCATACCTTTCCATGGGTATTAGCACGTAAGTGAATTTAATGGATTCGACTGGAATTCGAACTCTCCAATTGCTCAGACCGAGCCGCTATCCATTACTCCAACGAACCTCCTTCCTTATTTAAATAGAATTAAACAGTTACGTCAACATTGGTACAATAGAGGTCCCAAAGGAAAACCATATTTTTTTACAGAATCTGATTTATGTAGGCTATCGGAGCAATACACAAAATATCAAGATGTCAATATATGTTAAAATACAACTAGAAAACTCTCATCAGTAGTATATACATGTGCAGTTATTCAACAACAACACGCCACTACATAGTTTTTCTCTGGTCATAGTCGAACAAAAATCCATCCACCATTGATTGAGCCCACATGTGTTGATACCTTTCCTCTATTTCTGTGATGTCTTGATGAAATCGTTCACTATACTCGTCATTCACAGAATCGGATTTTTAATGTGGGTCTAAGAAATGAATCTCAACGACATGCTACATGTGTATGCATTCAGGAGGTCTTCCACCACGTTCAGTAATTTTCTGCAATTTTCCCCTCTTTCGTTTCTCCTGATAGTTGCTTGCCACTGAATTGAAAAGTTTCCATGCAGTTTGTTTTACTTTACCCCGAAGTACATTGTCAAAAATTTCATCCAATATAAATTTACGAATCTGGAACCAACAGAATACCTTCCTTTTTTTTTTTACATCTCACATCCTGGCATTTTTTTTTTTTTTTTTAATATACCTAATTCCTGCCTTTGTTTTGCCGATAGACATCACGGGATTTTCTGTGAAGAGGTACCAACAAAATTCCTTATGACTCGCCTAATGTTGGGTGCTGAAGATTGTTCATTTTTCAATTTCTAGTGATTGTTATAGAGGCCAGTTTTTCTTGATACAATAGGAACTTCTACCGCGGCTGTCATATTCGCAAAGAAAACAATGTTAATATATCCACCTTGCAGTCCTCGCAAGAGAGCAACAAACTCCGCATTTTTACCGGTTATCTTGATCATCGTTGATATATCCCAGTATTTGTTTCCTGTTGTCCGGAGTTTCTTTCATGTAGACTGTATGACCAATGCGATTGAATGTAACACATCACCATTGTGGAACAAGACAACTTTGATATCTGTCTTCGTGGAAACATTGAACAGCCTCCTTTCCTTTCGATTGCAACTGATGTTAATTGATTGCATTAGACAACTGATATAATTTTAGGACACTGAATTATCTTCCATGAGGAAGAATGGCTATGCAACTCTATGACGCATACGGAAATGGAAAATCTGTACATCACCAGCTAATGTACACTAAACTGGAAACTAACAGTTCTGATTTACTCTTAGGAATTTTCGAATCTCTAACTATTCCAGGACACTTTGACTTCTGAGGTCTGGTTCAAAGACGGATGCTGAACAAAAATTTCGGTCACGTGAAGTTGACGGTTGAAGATTGAGGGTACGTTGTCTTCCAATCATCTGGCATTTTATACGATTCTTGGATTTTATGTTTTCATTATGCAAGTCTGCTTCATTGGTGAAGGATTTCCTACGAAGATGATTATCCAGGGAGTGGAAGAGGTGGTAATCGGATGGCGCAAGGTCAGGTGCATAAGGTGGATGGCACAAAGTCTCCCACCCAAGTTGCTCTATGGTATCCCTGACAACTCACGCGACATACAGCCTGGCGTTGTCATGGAGGAAAAGCACACCTTTGCGATTCAACAGTGTTGGCTCCTTCTGGCGCAATGCCTATTGCACACGTTTCAATTGCTGAGAGTATAGGTCTCCAGTGACCGTCTGGCCCGTTGGTAGCAGTTCATAATGAACCACTTGACGACCTGTCCACCAGACACAAAGCATAATCTTGCGTGGGTGCATACGCGGTCTTGCGGTGCTTCTTGAGGAAACAACCAATGTCTGGAACGCTTGAGAGTTTCGTACAGAACCCACTTATCATCACTGGTAATTGAATATGGATGGGGTACGGTGGCCAGAAAGCGGCGATACGCAGGCTGCCACTCTTTGTCCCTTTTGGACCTGCAACAAAGTTTGCGAAACCCCCTTGCTCATTTTGTACGTCTTACCTCGGCGGTGCAGGTGAAGTCTGTTTCATCGGAAACGTTGAACTGTCTTGCAAGTTCACCACACGTTAGACTACTGTCCGCTTCAATGGCCGCCTTCAGGACTCCGTCATTCAAGACCTGTGGTCGTCCACTACGAGGCTCATCATGGAGAGACAAATTTCCCGACTTGAATTTTCTAAACCTACGTCTTGCAGTACGTTCATCCACAGCACTATCCCCAAACGCTTGACATATGCGGCGACTTGATGCAGCTGCTGATAAGCCCACTTTGAAGTCGTAAAGCAAACATCCCCGAACGAAATCTCTAGACACTTCTATCCATCTCACAGCCGTCCGGCTTATAACTGATGCCCGGGCACGGTGCGCGTGTTTTTTATAACGTCTGATGTTCCTACTTCCGGCTGTCCGAATTTGAAAACAATTGCTACACGGATTTCGTATATATTTCAACTTCATTCAATGACTAATCAAAAAATGGACATAACTTTTTCGGTTACCTTGTACTAACGCCACAACTCTGTTATATATTTCTCCATTGGTTTCTCAAGACAAGAAATGAAAGATACCTGTGTAGCATTTAGTTATGAAATCAGATGTTCCTTTCAAACAAATCATTGTCGGTAATGTGGGTGACGCTGTGCAGCGACAAATTCCTGAGTATATATATCTATGGCGCACAGAATAAACGACTAGCATCATAGTGTGGGATACCATGTCGCATCACTTACTTGCCTTTGTTGTTCGGAGATAGAAATTTCAAGAATGACATCGAGATACAGAACATTGTAAATCCCTGTCTGCTGTCATTTACAGAAGTAAGACGATGTGCTGTTGTAAAAGGGTAATGCTCTTCCCTATGATACGCATGATACACATCATTTTCGACGATTCACTGGCCGAGAGTGATTCCTGGTCGTTCTTTTAGCCGGCCTCCGTATCTTTAAGTCTACGTGTATCTATATCAGCATTGCCTCAAGACATGCAAGACAAACTGAATTTCGTATTGCAGAATATTATTCATTGTTTGTACAATCACATCTATTAAAAGGTCTGAGCAGTATTTGTGCACAAGGATGATATACAGAATATGAATATCATGAGTGTATAATTAATATATTCGTATTTTTCTCCTTTACGGCAGCAAATGCTGGACGGTCTCCTCAAAGATGAAGAAGAGACTCAA